>CM069441.1:142365771-142404892 GCA_035610835.1 Ophiura sarsii | reverse complement strand
AGAAGGGGAGGTTGTGGCTGAAGCATCCTAAACCATACCCATTTTTAAGGGTCATTTTGGCAGAAAATGGTACCCATTATTAGGGACTTCCATTCAAAACGCAACCCTTGTTTAAGGTGCTGCCTTAAAATAACGATATACATGGTGAGTCAAAAAGACTGCAATAGGGGAAAGAAGCCATTTTGTTTTCTAAACCAAAATTAATTTAAAACTTTTTAAACGTTGCAAGAATGATGTATTTAATCCTAACTTTATGTTTAAAAAAATGAGTCGATCTTATTTTTCGTTTGCATTTGGTGACCCTCTTTGCTGCACAACCACATTTACCTGTTTGTCCACGAGCACAGTGATTTTCATTTGAAATGGCACACATTGCATTTTCATATTTGAGTATCCCGCCAACCAAAAAAATGGAAAATTTCAGTTTTTGATTAAAATTTAGAACATTATACGCTTTCATTGCATGGGTACGATAATTGATTATGCTAACTCACATGTAAACAAGAAAGGATGCATCAAATTCCAATAACATCACAAATGAACTCAAGTTTCCAAATTTGAATGAGAGACACATTTTGCGATCTGATGCATATTTTTGGTATCTCGTGGACAAACGTGTAAAATGGGTGCACTGGTCAAAAGGTTCACCAAAGACAAACGGAAAATGCGATTGACTTCATTTTTTCACACAAAGTTAGGATTAAATACATCATTCTTGCAACGTTTAAAAAGTTTTAAAATTCATTTTGGTTTTGAAAACAAAATGGCTTCTTTCCACTATTGCAGTCTTTTTGACTCACCCTGTATATTACGATTTACCTTTACATCCATGGTCAAATTCCTGTTTAAGGCCAAAATCTGAAAATCTCATGTTTAGGGATTTTTGCAAAAAAGTAACCCATTAGAGCAGCACATCACCGTATACCAGTACCCCCCTTAGTACAGTGTGCCCCAGAATGATTTATACTGGGATATGTGCATTTATTTATCTACGAAAACCATTGTTATTTGCCAAACTGCATATGATTCTAACATCTACATACATTGAGCTTTCATAGGAATTTGAATTTTAAAAATTGAACGTTTCTAACAGAAAATTATGGACTCTTTTGTAAAAATGGAGGATTCCAAGTTTGACCAAAATTACCTCTTTCAAAACAGAGCTCAATTTAAAAGGTATGCAGATAACTTGTTGTGTTCTCTTTTAATTTCCACTACAAAGTTATTAATAGATATCAACTTTTTGTAAAGTTTTATGAAGCAATATTTGCAAGGGGTGAGGGATTCAGCTTACAAAAGGGAAAAACAGGTTTTCACCAGATTTCAGTAAAGTCATGCCATATCACATTGGATATCTTGATGAAACAGACAGAGTAAATGGGAAACATGTACTCTATTTATATTGCAGTACATTTGTACTGCAATGCTGGTTTTTTTTTCAAACACAGTATAAATAATTCTGGAACACCCTGTATGGCCATGTCACCTATGTGATAACAAGTTCCTTAATGTTTAACATTCTTATTATTGTATTTATACATTTTAATACAAATTTACAAAAGTATGATAAAATATAACCATAAAATATATTTCGTATTCCTAATCATAGCAGTATATACACATATATTATAGTAATATACTCTCTTTATATCATATCACCATTATATAAATATGCAGTAGTGGAAATACCCACATGACTTTCCACCTGGGGTTGACGATCATGTGTGTCGCAGCTCTATTAATAATATTGTATGTACTGATCATAACAGTAGCATAGCTTTATTCCGTAATAATAAGAGCGATTGAAATCATGTCTTGGTCAGTTCACCCCTTGCTAGTCTAGTGGTTGACTTACATGCTTTACAACAAAGAGGCCCATGGTTCGAATTCCCACTAGGACCACTTTTTCAACTGAATTATTTTTTTTTGTAAAGTTGGGTTAGAACATAGACGGTAACCGTCAAGATTCTAAGTCCACAAAGTGTGTAGTTCCTAGTCAACCCCTGGTGGAAAGTCATGTGGGTATTTCCATCGCTGCATATCAATATTTGCACCATACAATTCAATAAAAATCATCATCCTATATATTGAGTTGATACACCATTGTGTTATAGATATTTTCAATTATCTACAGTGATTTTTTCTAATATGAGTTGTAACTTATATTTGCTAATTCAGTTGATAGTGAATACATTATTAAGTTGGTTAGAGTATTTAGGGTTAACAAAATTGAGGACCCTAGTGCTAAAAGAGGGTTAAGTCACATTGAGAAAATTGGCAAAAACTGGGTTTCATTGTGTCCATGTGTGGACTTGACCCACTCGGGTTTTACCTCCCATGGATTCTTACACAGCTTTAACGCATGGCTTAACTTTAACATTTGAACAGAGGGTGCAGAGATCCTCCTTGTAGCAGAAAACTGATACTAACTACAATTTCACAAGATTGTGACTTAACCCTCTTTTAGATCTAGGGTCCTCAATTGTAAACCAAACTAGAGTAATTACATAGATTTTTGGCTTACAGGAATGAGGTATCAAGGTATCAAATGAAATTTGATTTTATATTGTCATATATACAGATATTTCCCCACAAATAAGCACACATTTTTGTTTCATTTCTTCAATATTGAATATGCACAGGATATCCTACAAGTCACTGTGCCTTTTTCAAAAAATTGTGCTTAAAAACGAAAACATTATTTAGATATAACATTATCCGCTTAAACTAAACTTAACCCAATATCATAATCATTTAAATATGATCTAGAAGATTGATTGTTACATACAATACCACTTTCATACGTTATCTAATGTTTTCTTAAAACACATTCTTGTGCAGGACCTATGGAATGAACAGTATTATAACATCTCTCCCAGTATATTGATAATGGTCCATATTCATGAAAGCATTTAGCCCTGGCTTAACCTTAATTCAAGACTAAGTCTTACCTTTGTTTCATAAATTATCCTACTAAAATGTGAATAACATGAAGAAAAAGCCACTCAATGCTGAGGACCTTCCAATTTTAAAATGTTTTATTATAATTTTCTATTTGAAAATATGTGACAAAAATAAAACAACCTTCTTAGTAGGACTTAGGCTAGGTCTAAACATGTATGAATATGACCAACAAAGTTTAAGAACATCATTATTTAATCTGAAATATTCATCATAAGTAAAATATAATCTTTCTCCTCCTGATTGTTTCTAAAAATAATTTCATATAAATTGATATGCAGTTAGAATAACTCTAAACACAATCAATGCGACAAACTCTTCCCCTTAATCTGACATAGTTCTGGAGTTACGATTATTAGACTACCAAAAGTTATGAAAAAGGCACTTGATGTCATAAACATTGGCATTTTTGGCTTAAATTGTCAAATTTGGTCATACTAACTAAATTGGTATGAAAATGCGCTTGTGCGGAAAATTTAGTTGTTTATGCTAAAAATGTCAACATTTGGTCTAATTTAACCTAATTTTGTAAGAAAATGTGCCCACAGCATGGACAAAATTGCCTTTTTATGCTGAAATTGTCTATTTTTTCTAATTTTAACTTAACAGGGCATTGAGAGATGTGGTGGAGGCAGCACCCTCAATTACAAAAATATATGATAAAAACAGGGATTTGTATATTTTTACAATTGTAATTACATATATGAACTTACACCTATAAGGATTAACAAAAATCAGCCCTCTTTGTACAACAAAACGTTGATTCAAAAATGCTGATCTAGCCTAGATCAGCATTTTACATGGTTCAAGGTGGTACTCCAACATATTTAAAACACTGTTTTAATCAAGTTTTGCTGGGGTGTTTTTTAGTAGAAACAACAATTTTTAATGTTCATCTTGAATTCTGAAGTAAAATAATTTTAAAAAAAACAACAACAACAACATGACATTGTGTCCCTTTAATTGACTCTTTTTTTTGGGGGGGGGGGGTGATTGCCCCTCCCCTTGCCCCCTGCAGTGCCACCATTGGTTGGACTATGGCTCCAGGAGACCATGGCTCATTTCACACTGGTATTAATTTCCACATGAACATTTTTCACCAATTCCTAAAAATGGGTTGGTCAGGCTCGTAGCACAGGGTTTCTTTTCCCCCCGCTGCCTTAGCATTCATTTCACTATTCATGACTTTGGCTGCATGAGTGACTTCCAAACACAATATATCATGATGAGGCATTTCAAATAAAACATCTTTGAATTTCTGATACCTTCTATACATTTTGATAAGCTTTCAAATTTCAAATGCATTCAAGCAATAAGTTAAGAATACATTGTATCAAATTGAAATATAATGTTGATGTTAATAATTCAACAAGAATAATATCAAATAATTCCACTAATGTTTTTCAGATTTGCAATTTCAAGACTTTTAAAAAAGTCTTGGAATTGCAAATCTGAAAAATAAAACAAAAGCAGTTAATAGTTTTGACTGGCAATAATACAATCTTACATCACTCAAAACCGTGTTGGAATTACTATTTAAAACCATATAATAAATCTTTGCATGTCAAAATTGGCATGGTCTATATTTTCTATGGCCCACTATGGCAGTGGTCAAAATGCTGAAAACTCTCATATCTGAGGGAGATCATGTTGAAAATCTGTCTACCGATAACAGTATATAATTTTGATGACTATTAAACCATAGTGTGTAGACTCCTTATGGCTAAAACTTCATACTCAACTGGATGTCACCAAACAACTTAAACCAGGTCTAAATGAAGAATAGTCCCCCAGTAAGGACCGTTTTATGCTTATATGAGCGTATTCTGCATTATTATTAACGGATCTTATGAGGGGAAATACATGTTATGTAATATAAACCTATTTAGGTGACTCCAATTTCATGTTGGACTAAACGGGTCCTTCCAGGAGGACTATTCTACAATTAGACCAGGTGTAAAGCTAGACCAGGGTTAAGTTCATAGTCCGGGAAATAACATCCCTATGGACAATGACAGAGTTTTTGATTCTCATTCCTCTTGGTATGGACGTGGAGTAGGAGTACAGGAACCCGCCCACATCAGGCTCAACCAAAACTCCCTGAACAGAGATGGAGAATGCCACTTCCTTCCACTGAATTACACCCTGTTATTGAGTTATCGTCCACCATCACCTAACGACGAAGGTGAACAGAATCAATAAGAAGCTGTCACCAGCGCTCCACATGTTATAGGGTATGAAGAAAGGCAGGCAAGTTGCTGCAAGAAAGCTTACCAGAGGTAACATTACTTTAGTTATGAGAACAAATAATTTTCAAAATAAAGCTTAACCAAGTTTAACATGTTTTTGCATAGCAACCTATGTCAGCCACAGACGGCATATTAAGCAGACAAGTTGAATGTATTGTCACTACGCACATTTCAGTTACCCCTGAAAATATGCAGAGTATATTCACATAAACATGAACTCAAGTACATTGTTCTGGGATATTATGTCTATCATTCTTGATCATCTAGGAGTCATCATGGTAGTTCTTCATAGACAGGTGATTCTAAAAGATAAAAGGAAAAGTGGACATGTTATAAGCCTATTGCAATGTATGTGTCTATCTGTTAAAGCACAGTATGATACAATGGCAAAGTGCTATCAAATCAATAAATCAATTTTTTTTAAAAATGTTAAGAAATTTGCTAAATATTTCATGATATGAGGGTCGGTCAATAAGTAATGAAAGTGATCTTAGTATGGAATGCATGAGTGATTCTATTGATCAATGCGAAGTATGAACCCTTGTCTTTTAAACAATACACTTTGCATCAGACACTTATTTCAATGCACTCCGCATACCTTAGTTTCTTGCTTTCTGATTGGGTTGCCACCACTTCTAAGAGTATGAATTAGGTTTCAACCACTGACAGAAATTTGTCAATATTTGGATGGATATAGATTGAAATATGGGTCGATTGATACATTTGAGTATCTCGGCAATGCAAGCATAGAAACAGATAACAGTAACACTTGGTATATAGTAAGAAAACATAATAATCTCTGTTTGACGCTCTTTTTTAGATCTGAATTCCATAATACAAACAAGAAGGGACCATCTCAAATATTAACCCTTTCGGCGCTAACCTGTACTTATCCAAAACAGCCTGGTGCTGAGCACTTTCTGGAGTTTCAGTTAAAGTTTATGTGTATCAGAGATGTAACTTTACAATTTACGATTTGACTATGTTCTGTATGAGATGGAGAGAAAAAAATCTTCACATAAGTTCTAAAAAAATATATGTAGATGCTAATGGAAACAATCTCATTTTCATATTGAAAACTTCGGTGCATCTGCTCAACGCCAACCCAATTACCTCACTAAGCACGTAATTTTGAGCTCGTCCCTTGCCAAATCGAAACTTCTTTGATCATCACTGCCAAGTGGTACAACTTAACTTAGATTTACGCTCGGTATAGTGAAGTAAATAGTATAGGCTTCAATAAAATACCAAACATTTACAAATTAAAATTTGAGATAAACCCGCGTTTTTCCAAATAAAAATTACACTTTTAGCAGAAATGAATGGCCCGCAGCCTGATTTAGGTCATTTTTACGTGCGCCGGTGTACTAAATTCAATGGCAAAATTTGTGGAAGCGTCTCATCAAAAATTACGCTGACGTCAGAATACTAGATAAAATTCCTCAGAGATTGATATAAAATTCAATATGATTGGTTGATGTTAACTACCCACGTTTTTTTCCACCAATCAGAACTATTTTAGGAAAAATCTTGGTTAGCCGGATGTTTGGGGCCATACAATAGACATGCACATCACGCTTCGCCACCATCTCGTTGTGGTAGAAGCTGCGCCGTAGCATTTCTTTCTCACCAATTTGAGTGATTATTTCATCTATTTCACACAATTCAAGTTATAATTATTATATTTATATAGTTCAGGACGATTTCTAGCGTATTTTTAGTGGAATTTGAGCAATATTTATTGCTAAAATCAGTCATTTCCGACACTAACTTGTCGAACTTTTTGCACGGAGACGGCTTCGGTACACGCTAATTGGGCCGCGGGATTATCCCTACAGGGGTGTAGACTTCAATTCAATGAAGCTCAGAACATTTTTACAGCATTATTCGCCCAGTTGTTAATATTATATTGATTACTCATATTTTTCATTTGATGTTGTACATGTATAATGTTCGTATTGAAAAATAAAACATTTTGTGTGTGAAAAATAATCAACCTGTCAAGCGTTTATTTATGTGTGGATTGTATTGTTCACCCCGTTGAGTGTAATGGAATATTTCAGAAGTAATTGGTTGTCCGTGGCAACCCCTGATCTGTGCTGGCTAACGTGGTACTGACAAAGCAGACCAATTATGCTCACTCGAGCGTGGGTTGCTTTTACTGTGGGACTTTATGCACAAAACAGCCTCAAAGTTTTTAATATGTGTTGTTAGTTATATAAATGTCTTCTAGAAGAAAGAATTACTTATCATTTTTGAAATTTAATAATTTTTTAATATTCTCCCACACACGTACCATTCATGGCCACGTATGCCTAACAATAGAAGTGCATCAGAGTGCATCCACCGTTTGATATGCAAATGACTTGGTTCCTCTTGAACTGTGACGTGTTTCCATTCCTTACAGTCTATTGATTTTATTTTACATTGACTACAACGTTGTGTAGGCCTATGGTGATTTTACATGTACATGTATACACTGTACAATGTGTATCATCTCGTACTGAAGTCCATGTGCATAGTACTGTACATTATACTACAAGCTTGTTTTGCCGTAGTGTGCGAAATATTTTACAATTTAATTCATCATCAGGGGGAAATTTCCACGATGGGAAATGATATATAAAAAAGTTATTAATTTTTATAGACCAAGTAAAATACGGTAAAATACTATTTACTATTTTCTCACTTTTATCATTCTACTTTTAAAAAATTGTAACATTTCGCTCATCGATAGATCACTTCATTTACATGAAATAAACAGTCCCAAACTGATTTGTGTCATTATTAGTCCCATTTCGTTCTGTTTCGTCCGAGGAAAATTGTTGTGTACAGTATGCTTGTTGCGAACGACATGAATATGATGCCGATACCGGCGATACGACACTTGTTTCCCTAAATTACTAAACAATTTATTTATGTCGAAACGCTCGACCAATCAATAACTCTATTGTGTACGTGATCGTGCGTGGAAATTCACCATTTCATGTTTTGCAGAAAACCACATTTTAAAACTTCAATAACTTGACTTTTTTCAATCAAAATTTTTTCATAAGAATAAGCACTGTTTGATGTTGTCATCTTGTTTCTATATCATTACGAGCAACCAGTCAGGAGGTAGAGGCCAATCAATTGCGATCCTTGATTTCCTACTTGTTGGGCGGCCTGCCGCTATATACCGTGTTTTGAACGGGCGGCTGTGGTCGCCCGCCGCATCGAAAGGGTTAAGCAAAATCCACGACAATAAACCATATAAAACAACAAAGGATAAAGAACAATGGAGGGATTAAAATTGAGTAAATTGTTGTGGGATGTAAAGCAATAATAATGTGGATTTCAAAAGGAGCTGATCATGAAATTTCCTCAAATCATTGAAATTATGTGACAATTACTTTAACAATACACATCTAATAGCTCTAAAGATAGTAGTAATAAGACAGGTCGTGACAGCTATCTTTGATTGATACAGCCATGTATACCTTCATTTAACTTACCCAGCCAAATAACGGATTTAGCAGCGTCCAATGTGCACTTACCTTAAAAGCTAATGCTATGATGTCATAGTGCATGCTTAGACATCCAAAAGTGTATTGTTTGAAAGACAAAGATTCATACTTTGTATTGATCACACTATCCCTCAATAAAATCACTCATGCATTCCATACCATGATCACTTTCATTACTTATTGACCGACCCTCGTATATTAATATTGCGTTTTATTTAAATGAAAAGCTGATGTGTTTCCCTTTCCAGCAATACCTCATTTGTAGCAATTACTTGTGTCAGTGCTTAGCCACATGATTTATCCTCTCAGTTGTACATTATCATACGGGGAAATGTGACCTCAAACAGAACAGGTCACAACCTTCCTAAATATCTGATGACTTGGAACAATCAGATCTTATCTGCAGTTGCAATTTCTACACTTTATAAGGCTTGGCTTGTAGCCAGGAGCATATTTTAAAACCACATATAAGCACCATCACTATGGGAAAAGATTATAAAAATTACGCTTATATCGCTTTACTTTATTGTAAGCAGATCTTGAAACCTGAGAACAGCATTCGAATTAGGCGGTTGTCCTGTTGCCCGAGACAACCAAAATGATCCACAGACAACCAAAATTGACTTTGAAGTTGTCCAGCGAACAACCAAATATCTTACAAGAAGTTAACACATATATTATAAGGAACTGTGAATTTGTTTTATTTGTTCACTTATTTTCGAAAATCATTGCTAAGAAATAAATAAATCAAGCAGCAGAATGTACAAGTTGTCCAGATCTGCATGAGCATGCTTGTCGAGTACTAAATATGTAAATATCAATGAAAACTTTTGCTAGGTTGTCTGCTGGACAACCAGTTATTTGTCCTTAATTGGAACACTACCTGAGACCATGGTCTCAGTTGAAACCTACCTAATGTTGAGTTTCTAACAGCCATCTTCTCATGAGCTCTGTGTAGTGTACAGTCCTTCATCCATGGAGAGGGCTCCCATGATTCCCACTGCATGAGATAAATATCATACAAATTGTTGAAGATGTTCATCAGGACTGTTATATTAACATTGTAGATTGTGGTTTATTATATCTAATCCAGATTTTAAAACATACCTTGCGGACGTTTCGAAAACAAGCTGTTTTTGAAAAGCTGGTTCTGAAAACAGCTTGTTTTCGAAATGTCCGCAAGGTATGTTTTAAAATCTGGATTAGATATAATAAACCAATCTACAATCATACAAATATATAGGTCATACATATTCAAGTCTTCAACTTGTATGATATAATAATAATAATAATAATAAAACCATACTTATTGAGCGCATAACACAATTAAGTCCCTATGCGCTATCACAAACAAACAAACAAACAAACAAACAAAAACACACAGTAACATGAGTAACAAAAGACAAAACAAAAATAAATTAAACATTAACATTAAATAGGTAAGTTTTTAGCAATAATTTGAACTGTTCAAGAGTTTTGGCGGATTTAACATGATATGGTAAATTGTTCCAAAGTTCAGCAGAAGCATCTTGAAAAGAACGGCGACCATATGAAGTAGAAGGTGAAGACACATGCGCAAGAAGATATTTTGAGCCAGAACGAAGATTGCGAGTGGGCTCGTATTGTTGAACAAGATCTTGCAGATACATAGGAGCAAGAGCTCGAGTACATTTAAATGTTATCAGTAGAATCTTGTAGATAATGCGAGATTTGATCGGTAACCAATGTAAGTCACGAAGGACAGGGGAAATGTGACAGCGAATCTTAGACAGAGTAACAAGTCGAGCAGCAGAGTTTTGAATCCGTTGAAGTTTTGAGATTTGCGTATCAGGGAGAGCATAAAGTAAACTATTGCAGTTATCGAGTCGGCAAGTCACAAAAGCATGAATAAGTCTTTCAGTTGTTGGCTGATCGAGATAACGCCGGATTTGACCTATCTTATAAAGAGCATGAGAAGCCGCACGACAAATATTGTTAACATGAACATCCATCATAAGATCGTTTTGAAGGATAATGCCAAGGTTGCGGGCACTGGAAGCTGGCTCAATGTGAGAATCATTGATTTTTACTGATGAAATCGTAGAATTTTTCCTAAAGCGGGATGTAATATGGAGAACTTCAGTCTTGTCATCATTCAATTTAAGGTCATTAGCTGTGGACCAGGTTTTGATATCTGTCACACAAGCTTCCAGTCGCGAGATTGCACCTTCTCTGTCATCATCATTTTTCAATACAATATATATCTGAGTGTCATCTGCATAAGTCATTTTGGAGATGCCGTGAGAATCGATGATATCTTCTAATGGAGATGAATACATTGTGAAGCCTAAAGGGCCAAGTACTGACCCCTGAGGAACACCCTCATGCGGAACATGAACCGATGACTCGCGACCATTTATAATGACAGATTGTGAACGGTTGGTGAAATACGATTTAATCCATGAAAGTGCAGAACCTGTGAATCCATATTTATTTGAGAAACGCTCTAACAGTACTTGGTGATTTATGGTGTCAAAAGCAGCCGAGTAGTCCAATAGAATGAGAATGACTTCATGAACCTTGTCAGCAGCGAGAAGTAGGTTATTATAGACACAAAGAAGCGCTGTTTCTGTGCTATGGTTACACCTATAGGCACTCTGCATTTTTCCATATAGGTTGTTCTCTGATAAATAATCTTGTATTTGGCCAGTACATGCACGCTCAACAGTCTTGGCAAGAAACTTAAGATTAGCAACAGGCCTGTAGTTTTTTAGAATTTCACGATCCAATTTAGGTTTCTTGATGAGCGGTGTGATGTGAGCATGTTTCAGTGCATCAGGGAAATGGCCTGCTTCTAACGAAGAGTTGATGATTCTAGTGATGATGGGAATGAGTTCTGGTAGACATTGTTTCAGAAGCCAAGTTGGTATTGGATCCAATCCACATGATGTAGATGGCGATTTCATGATGATTTTTGTGACTGATTCTTCTGAAAGCGTGGAAAATTTGGACAACACAGCACTGGTGGATTCAGAAAATTGCACAGAGAGATGATCTTTAGGAGAGTTGTGGAGCTCATCCGTAATACGCTTAATCTTGTCGGCAAAGAAACTAGAGAAGCGTTCAACAAGTGGGATGTCAGATTCAGATGGTAAAACTTTAGAAGATTTTGGTGAGGTAAGTTTATTCACTTTTTGGAAAAGTTGTCGTGAATTACAGCCATCAAATTGCTTCTTATGGTAGTCACATTTAGCCTCGTTAATTAATTGGTTATAGATGTGCGCTTGCTCCAAGAAGATAAGTTTGTGAATTTCAAGTCTTGAGGCGCACCATTTACGCTCACACCGACGGACCTCTTGCTTAACTTTGCGAATATCCTCCGTAAACCAAGGGGCATGGGGTCTACATGTAATTGTTCGCGTTGTAAGAGGAGCATGCTTGTCAAGTAATGTTGACAAGACAGATTCATACTTGGAGATCAACAAACCAATATCAGAGAAAGAAGCCAAAGATGCACACAAAGGAGAATTAGATATATCATCACGAAAAGCGTTGACATCAAGTTCACGAAATGAGCGTGTTTTTATTTCCATTTTGACCGGATCTGGTCGTCCAATGTACAGCGAACATTTGATGGCAGCGTGATCAGATGGCAAATAACTGGTCTTAGTAATATTTGACACTAAGTTGTCTGATATACATGCTTGATTGCAGTATTTGAGCCTATTAAAGGTAGATGTTCCGATTTTCAACTTGAAGTTTTCTATTCGACATGAAAGGTCATCCCCAAAAAGTCGTATTCCAAAGTTTGAGTTGCATAACTCTAATGGTTCTTATTTTAGACGCACAAGATGCCGTAAAATGTGCCCATTGAGTTGTACACAAATATATTGGTGGTTATCACTTTTTGCGGTAATTCGATGTTATTTCACCGATTTCTTCGTAATCATACTGATTTGGACCGTCAAATTTCAGTATGTTAATCAGAAAAATATGATCTTTCATATATGAAAATCTCCATATGTTTGAGAAAAATCTGTGTTATGAAAATGTGATCGGGTCATCTACCTTTAATAGAATATAAGATTTATTTTCTAGGTTTTTTTACTGAGAA
The DNA here is from genome assembly GCA_035610835.1 of Ophiura sarsii. Classification (NCBI taxonomy): domain Eukaryota; kingdom Metazoa; phylum Echinodermata; class Ophiuroidea; order Amphilepidida; family Ophiuridae; genus Ophiura; species Ophiura sarsii. The sequence continues at coordinate 142,392,083 of CM069441.1, read as the reverse complement.
TGTACTTTCCATAAAAGTATGGTATATAATCAGTTGATCATTAAGAAAGACTGGTCATAATAGCTATTCAAAATTAAATTTTAATACAAAAGAAACAGGACATAATACAATAACAGAGAAGTGAAATAAAAACTAGAATATAATATAGGTTCATTATGGACAAAAGAAACACATTCATAATTGTATAATGATATTTAGTTGTGATTTAAAAATAGTATTGTATCTCATTATTGTCAATAGGTTCTCTAATCAATATGACAAAATATTAGCTACAGAAGGTGACTAAGCATTCATTATTGTTATTAGAATATGACTAAACCAGGGACAATTGAATGAAGGGACAAGAAGCTTATTGTACTATTATATAAGTATGCGTTTTTCGGGGGTACAAATATCATCAGTTGAGCAAGCATACATAATACATTCATGAATGGGCCCTGGTACAAATCTCAGTAATCACTCTACACAGCTCTCTGTGGGTCTTGCTCGATACGAATGGAGCCAGTGCAATTCCTGCTGAATACACTATAGAAATGTAAATAGATATCAAAGGACATCATTGTCCAAATCATTTTGCTATATGAATCAATAGGAACAAAAAGTCCACAGTTTAAACGTTCCAGGATTAGACCAGGGACAATTGTTTGTTTGAATATAAAAAATATAATTTTAAGCGAATTCCGCTTTAATGAGAAAAAAAAGATTTGAATACAAGTGTTGCATACTTCCGTAAACTCCCCTCTCCGACTGGCGCGGGGTCAAACATGTTCTAAATTGTATTTAAAAATACATATTTGATTCTAAGACACGTGGAGTTGATAGACACTTTTTTTAAAAATAATTTAAATTCAAACTATGGATCCTTTAGCACGCCCGCACCCTGTCCGTTCGCCACCGCGTGGAATTGACAGAAAAAATATTTTCAAAATATTTTAAATTCAAGTTCTGCATACTTCCGCCCCCATCTCCGTACGGCAGAGGGTCTAATAAAAAATGCTAGAACTAAGCTAGCATTTTTTTTAACATTTTTTATACATCTTAAATTATCACATTTTAAAATTAACAAATCACAAATAAATTGTATTCAGTTTGACCTAGGCCTAAGTTTTTGAGGAAATTATATTTTGATCATTTTTTGAAAGATATAGGGCAACCTTTGAGTTCCTTAAATAAAAAAAATCACCCGCGACATGCATGTTATGTAATTGAATATATAGCGGTGCAATAGGCCGTTTCTAGTCCCGTCATTCGATTGTCACTGACATACCAATCAAAGCAAATTAATATGATACATGATTCGTGTTGTTATTTTAAATCCTCACCTCCGTATTTAACTTTGGTAAGACATATGGCATCGGTATCACAGTTGCCAGATCATTTGCTCTTGGTATTGATACCTCAACAAGGATAGCATACTGGATCTATAGTAAAAACAATAACAAAACACACATAAACTTTCATGTCATACTCACAATGTTAACAAATTGATACATCATTCAAAACTATCACAATGTTTACTTACATGTACCTCCTTGATTATGTACATATTAAATGGCAAACATATTTGTGAAAATATAAACATTTAGAGAAATATCATATGGGTCACGTTAACAAGTTTAGAAGAGTGGGACATGCATGTTACTAGGCATATATAGAAATACTAACAATTGAAAGAAAAGGACAAAAAGATCAAACATTAACTAAAGGCTTTGAGAATTTGGGGCACTCAAATTTAAAAAAATACTGCAAGTCACGACTTGCGAATCCCCCTGGCTGGGAGATCAACTAAATGAGGTCAACGGTCATATATGGGTCATGTTCCCCCGGTGTTTATGTTTCTTTTCTCCAAGTTTGAGGTCAATCGGTCAACTTTAACGATTTGACTTCTGGATGACCTTTGACCTCAGATGACCTCTAATTATTTTTTTACATGTTCCCAGTGTTCATTGCACAAATTAACCCCTTGTTGACCTTTGACCTTGATTGACCTCTAATGACCGTTGACCTCGGATGACCTCTAATTTATTTTAGACATGTTCCCCCAGTGTTCATGTTTCTTGTCTCCAAGTTTGACGTTGATCGGGCAACTTTTACGATTTGACCTCTGGATGACCTTTGACCTCAGATGACCTCTAATTTATTTTAGACATGTTCACCGGTGTTCATGTTTCTTGTCTTTAAGTTTGACGTCAATCGGGCAACTTTTACGATTTGACCTCTGGATGACCTTTAACCTCAGATGACCTCTAATTTATTTAAGACATGTTCACCCTGTGTTCATGTTTCTTGTCTCCAAGTTTGACGTCAATTGGGCAACTTTTACGATTTGACCTCTGGATGACCTTTGACCTCAGATGACCTTGGATGACCTCTAATTTATTTTAGACATGTTCACCCAGTGTTCATGTTTCTTGTCTCCAAGTTTGACGTCGATCGGGCAACTTTTACGATTTGACCTCTGGATGACCTTTGACCTCTTATTTATTTTAGACATGTTCACCTGGTGTTCATGTTTCTTGTCTCCAAGTTTGACGTCAATCGGGCAACTTTTAAGATTTGACCTCTGGATGACCTTTGACCTCAGATGACCTTGGATGACCACTAATTTATTTTAAACATGTTCACCCGGTGTTCATGTTTCTTTTCTCCAAGTTTGAAGTCAATCGGGGAACTTTTACGATTTGACCTCTAAATGACCTTTGACCTCAGATGACCTTTGCAAATGAGACCCCCAAACAAGCAGCTACAGTGTTTGACCATGGCCTACCTATCACTGAAGGTTTGAAGTCAATCCGTCCATCCTTTCAACAGATACAGCATTCGGGCAACTTTTACGATTTGACCTCTAGATGACCTTTGACCTCAGATGACCTTTGCAAATTAGACCCCCAAACAAGCAGCTACAGTGTTTGACCATGGCCTACCTATCACTGAAGGTTTGAAGTCAATCCGTCCATCCTTTCAACAGATACAGCATTTGGAAAAAAAGGCTAACCAAAAGGCACACACACACATACACACCCCCACACATACGCACGCACATTGACATGATGACAAAATCCCCTTCTGGTTTTACAAACCAGGGGGATAAAAAAGGAAGAATTAGAATAAGGACAATGCTTTCTGTGAAAATGAGGGATGGAAGACTAAATCTTGAAAGAAAAATCTTCTGGATTGACTGATAGCCAAAATCCAAAGGGCGGTGATAAATAAATCATTAATATAAGGAGAGTCGAATAAGCAAAGGCAAACCTCAAAAAACATACCATAAATGTCTGGTTGATCTGTAATTGTCCATGCAGTGCCCAACATTTGGAAGTATGGAATTTAAGATAAGATTGGTGCTCTTACTTATCTATTTATCATTTTTTCATACATGTAATCACCATTTACGTTACATTACATTTACATATACTTTACAAATGATTTACCCCTCCCTCCCTGTGTGCTGTGTTGTAAATGTCAACAATGGTGAAAAATAATGGAGAACCCTTTAGTATATTTTGATGATAATGCAATTTCTAAATTGTTGACGATTCATCAACAGAACCATATTCATTCATACCCATGAGGATGTGGTTATGGAATGCATGCTGTGGTTGCATCACACAGTGTTTACACTTTCATATTGTTTTAGATGTTTTAGTTACCTTTTATGGTAACTGCAGTAAATCATATAAAGGCACAATGTTATTTGGTGAAATGATCACTCAAATCATATAAAGGCACAATGTTATCTTTGGTGAAATGATCACTTATTTAGCAGGATTGCTTCCTCAACAAATCTATTTGATATCACATGATATACCTATTCAATTAATAGCAGTAATAGAATAAACAAACAAGAATCTGCCTAGTCAGTGACATACTCTCACAAATTGTAACGTTGAACACAAAATGACTTTATGAGATATTCCATTTCAAAATTCTTTATTTGAAATCTTTAAAAGTACACCTATTGAACATGGCTATATGTTACAGGGACTGTATCTTGCAACCTAACTCCAATTGTGTGGCAGTAGGCCATTATATGATGTTCAACAACTCCCCCATACCTTAAGTACAGTAACAAAGCGTTGTTGATTTGAGATAAACCCACTGTTCATATGCAAATTACTAGGATAGCGAACCTTATTTGGAAACCGCAAAATTGTAAACAAACAAAAATGTTCGCACAAATTTGTTCATTTTTTCGGCGTATAAATGCATTTCGCCATGAAATCCTTAAAGTTAGCAAATAGCTTTATATACCGAAATGTAGCTATACCCCTGAGGAAAATATTCTTGGCGAGGTCCATATGTAAAGGTTCACTTCTAAAGCCACAATTTTAGCCGAACCGTCGCTACCTGAGCGCAAGAGAATCGCAATTTTTGCATCATCGCGGCGAAATGTGTTCGCTTTGATCTCCAGGACCGGTACCACTATTGAAACGGAGGGGTGTGTTTTGATTTTATACAAATATTCTATAAACATGTATCAAAATGTGTTGTGTAAATTAAACGCATTCTTGATTTAATTTTTCTCCGAATGTTAAAGGTGGTGTGTGAATAAAATGCTATTTACAAAATATTTTTAATTTCACAATTACTTGCGAAATAATTTGTCTTCTCTCATGTTTACCTTTTGTAACCCAGCCCATTCTGAAGTTCGATCGCCCATTTACGGGGAACGGACGATGTCCAAATAAGGGCCTAATTATAATAAACGTAAACTTTTTTTTCTCGATTTATAAAGAGCAGCTATTTTTTTAATGTCAAATTAAGCCTATTAAAACAAGTTTTGTACTTGTTTTCATTAATTATCCAAAACGATATTCACATTTGAATGATGTAAATATGTTTGGTCGTTGTTGAACGGGGTTCAACAAGGTCTTCGTCGTTGTTTATCTTGAATCGACAACGGTAAGACGGGTTTATTTTGCTCGGGCAGCTAAAGCTGCCCTCGCAAAATAAACCCGTCTTACCGTTGTCGATTCAAGATAAACAACTCCGAAACCTTATTGAACCCCTAAATATTTTACACAATCCAGCTGTTTATTATGCATATATAAGGAACAGGATGTATTTATGAAACTGGATGTTTATACTTCTGCTTGTCTAAAATATACAGATTCTCAGATTGATACCTATTATTATACACATCAATATTTTCTCTCACCTCACGTTGAAGGCGGCATCCACAGTAGACTACCCTATTCTCCCTAGTAAGTGCCCAGGACGCTTAGCAAAGTCATTTTGGGTTACCGTTTATTAAGTTATCTTTTTTAAAGTCATTTATCGTGGACACTGTCAACTTCAGAAAATTGTGTTTATTCTTGGTAGTTTTGAGTACGCAGGGTGTTGTATTTTAGCCATTAATGAAAAGCAAAGATGGCAGCTCACACCAGCAAACACAAGTGGAATTGATGGCATTTTCAGCAAGTTTTTTGGGCTTTCTTTCACATTTTGACACCCTTTGACATCAGTTTTGAGCAGAGTCCATTGTGCCATACTTTGTCAAAAGCGCCTTTTATGTCAAGTGCAATGACACAAACCTTGTCACTTTGGTCTACGGAGTTGTTCCATTTCTGTGACAGGATGTTGAGGAGATCAGCTGTAAGGCCAACAAAAAAAAGAGTTGACTTGCCCTTTCCGACCGACCTAAATTTTCGGAAATCTAGGGTCGCTATTCTTTTTTTGTTCAAAGTAATTTTTTTTTGAAAGAAGCACATAACAATAAAGAAAGATGAAAACGTGTTTCGTGAGTAGTATCTGCTTGTTTAAATATCAAAAGAAATTAAAAAAACCCAAAAATAAATCTTTTTTTTCTTCTCATTTAAACGTGTTTTTGTGTAGTGTACCTCCCTGTTTAAATTTTTTAAAGTCCGACCGTCCGACCCAGACTCTGGCCCTGGTGGCCTATATTCAAAGAAGTTGAACACAAATAATTCATTACATGTTTCTGTATAGTGATTTGTATTACCTTAAGATATTTGCCTCTAGTTGAAGGTGGGAGAGGTTGGCTATCTTGATCCAATAGTTGTAAATCACATTCCCTATTATCACAGAACAACAAAATATATATTATCAATACATATTTCAGATGTAAAGTAGTCCCACATCATTGGATGTAAGTAAGTAAAATATGCCATTGAAACTGAACTCGGAAGTAACTGTATTGGAACACTTGGTTATCAGGACTTTGTGATTTCTATTTGGACAGCAAAGAAAAAGTCATACATCAATTTATATGCTTAATCGATATTTAGAAATAAAAAAATATCGTTTTGAAATCACTTTAAATACCTTTAAATATACGTTAAAAAAAAAAATGACCAGCTGCTATGACCCTGGCTTGTGGGCCAACTCTACCTCATAAGGCCAAGAAAAAAACACCTGTCTCACATACCCTGCACGCATAAGTATGTAGAGACACTTTTACCGCATAACCCTTCACAATGAGCCCAATTTTGGGCTCTTTTTTTAAAAATAGGCTTCGAAAGGGCAACAAATAAAAGTTGGACAAAAACCCAATACAAAAAGAATAGCACAGCTATTTTTTCCAAAAAAATAAATAAACAAATTGCATATCTCATAGCTATTTTCCCAAATCTATATGAGACAGAGACACTCTTTTTTTGGGGGGGGGGGGGGGGGGGCTATTTGCTCATATATATTTAGTGCAAAGATTTAAAGCTATGATAGTGTGACTATAAAAAGGTGATAATAGGAAAAGACTTGTAATACTTTTACCATTTGGATTAAAACATGCAGGTCATTATAATTATATGATTGTGCATGGGCGATTGTCATAAAGTGCTCAACAAAAGAAAGTCATACACTTTGTTTCCTTTAGAGTAACCTCCGATTATTTTTTGACAAAATAGACTTTGAAATGTGACTTTTGAAAAGTGACTAATTTTCTTTAATTGGTGCTAATCATGGTTTATCATTGGTCTTAGGCAACTTTGGTATCAAATTGTGCCAGAAAGAATCATCCAAATGTCTATCTAGTCTGTTTGGTCAACAAATAATCAGAAGTTACTCTAAAGGACCTAAACAAAGTGTATGACTTTCTTTTGTTGAGCACTTTACTTCTGTGCAGTGAACAATGTAATTCTAAGGATAATGGCATTGGCTGTATTTGTATTTATCAGATATCCTTCACATCCTCCTTAAATCTGCGAGTTTTATCTTACCCCCTACTTGGCCGATATAGCCATTTTATTTTCACTATTTTTAAAGAGGAAAAAAGTAATATTTTTTGAACTTATTAAAAGAAATAATGATTAATTTTAAACTAGCAGATCTTACCAACGAGATGTTTCCTTTGGTTTTGCTGGTCCCAGATCTCTTGAGTGAATATCAATGCCAGCTTCTACAGTAACTCTTTTCTGTTTACCCTTAGCATACAGAATGGAGCCATCTTGTGTTTGGCTTTTATCTCCTACCTTCTCTACACTCCACAAACCTTGCATGTCTGTTGTACGCTTAAGCTAGGAAAATCACATCGGTAAAACTGATTATATACAGTTAAAGTCAGGACATTTGATTCAGAATTAATGTATGAAACTATGAAGAGTCGCCTAGCTGAGTGGATGCTTTACAACCTTTAAATGACGCCAAACTTGAGCCATGCTTTACAACCTTTAAATGACGCCAAACTTTAGCCAAACTCCAAAAGTGATGCAACAGTACTCACAGTAGACAGTTTTTATATTTATATTTTATTTTTATTTGTAGAAAATAATGCAACAAATAACATGGAATCGTGATTTTCAACACAGTCGTTTTATATGCGAGTTCCACAAAGTAGTAGGTTGATTGGTCAACATTTACATTAATACCTTATAACAACTTTGATTGACGGTGGATAAAATGGAGACATATCTATAGTCCGACGGTTCTAGAACGAAGGTTATATAGTCCGAAAATAATTAAGGTTCTATAGTGCGAAGCTTCATTAGTCCGAAAATGAAAAAGGTTCTATAATTCGAACATGAAAAACGGTTCTTTAGTCCGAATACTGTGATCATGTTCTATAATCCGAATATTGAATAAGCTTCTTTATTTCGAATTTAAAAAAAAAGGTTATTTAGTCCGAATTTTTAAACTGGTTCGATAGTCCAAATCTAATAGCCTGTTCTTTATTAGTCCGAATGGGTAAGAGGTCCTCTAATCCGACAAAGTATTTTAAATTTTAATTCACTTAATACTGATTCGATTCTTATTTTATATAGCTTCTTTTTATAAATAAAAGAGGCGATGTTTCCAAAAGGAGCTTTCCCGTTATCTCTAGAGGGCGCACTGCAAAGTACGCTATTTCAAATTTTCAGATTATAGAAGAAAAACATTGATTTGGATTAAAGAACAGTGAAACCCTTTTGGACTAAAGAACTCTTTTGAAAATTCTAACTATAGAACCTTTTTTTAAAATTTGGACTGGAGAATCTTTTTTTAACTTTCGGATTAGAGAACCCTTATCCAGTTTTCGGACACTATAGAACCTTTCAGAATATTCCGATTAAAGAACCTTTTTAATATTCCTACAATAGTACCATTTCTATATTTGGACTAGAGAACCTTTTTTACCATTTAAAAAAATTCGGATTATAGAACCTATTTTATTTTCGGACTATAGAACCCTTGGACTCTAAAACCCTTTTTATTTTGGAATAGAGAACCTTCGTAATAAAGAACCCTTTTTGTATTAATAGCCTTTTATCTGATTCAAACTATCGAAGGTGAATTTACATGCATCGTACTATAGAACCTGTAACAAGAACAAATTTTAAAATAAATTGGACACATTTTAATTTGAAACAAATGAATCCTTAATTTTTTGTTTTAATTTGAAGAGTCAGTTTAACAAACATGGACTGACAAGGTATTCCACAATGAAGGTAAGTTACAGGTGAATTTGGGTTGCAGATAATCCAAACCTAAGAATTGAAACTGAACCGTAGCATGAAAACCTGGATTATTTGGTTGCCCTTAAATTATCCACAGAAGCAATTACAGAGTGTGGTTTCAGTAGGGTGACTAATAACATGACTATTTCTTGTTTGAAGGAATACTTACTGAATATTTCACAGATTTGACATCTTCTGATGTTTTGTTTTCAAGTAGTATCTTCAGTCGGGCTGTTCCACCAGTGGTGTAAGTGATTTGATCTAATCTGAAGGAATGATAAAGGAAAACAAATTAAGGGCAATTTTCCAAAGATACTACTCTCACACATGCCGGTAGCACATGTTAACAGTCTACAGCCTTGCCCAGGTGAGATATCATATGTGCAGCAAAAAGTTAAATTCTTGCAAGCTTTCCCCCTTAGCTCAGTTGGATAGGCGGCGGACTGCCACCCAGGCAACCTGGGTTTCAATCCCCAGCATTTGACCTAGTTTTATTCCCCAAAACATGCCGCTGGGATGGTAGGTGAGTGAACATCCTTACATCAATGATTTTATCAATATCGTTGAACTTGATGGTAACACAATTAAGCTATTGAGAATCGATCAAGATCATGTTTGACCCTGGTATGTGAACTTCTTTGGCATGAAAGCTTCCTATGTCTACAGAATATTTTACAACCTGTCCTAAGTTAACCTGTTTTAAACTTTAAGTTAGGATGCAATGGGTTTATATATTAAAGATACCCTTACAATGAAGAATGAATCCATAATGTTTGGATACCGTAAACAGTTTAATGTATATATTATAGGTATCATGAGTTAACTAGAGTCACTATCAATCTACTGATATTATATATTAAAAGATATATATCATTAACCACTAAGAATAACCGGTACATAAAATGTATCTCACACATTGAAACTCCAGAAATTGTTGATTTTGATTTTGCAATCCGCTACAAGCAATCTCATTTTCTAACTTCCAAATATAATTTGCACCTCATTTAAATAAACCAATACAAAACAACAGCAATTCTTACTCTGTTGTCAAAACAAGTATCCCTCTATCATAGCAGAAACAGCTTCTTATAGTAGTCTCTTCCCTGTATGCAGTACTCAATGCTTCTGTAGGACGGTTACCAAGACATATAAATAACTGCTTGGCTTGTAAATCAGGCGATGCAGAGGCTATTATGTTGTATGATACAGCCCCATCCCATGAATTGTCACCACCAGGTTCATAACCAGGACTTTGTATGGCAGTACTGCCTGTAAAATGTTCATAAAGTCATATGAATAAACTTTGTTAGATTGGCTGTATAAGGTCCAGTTGGAAAATTCAACCTTACCTTTTGAGGGTAGGTGCGGCATTGCAATTTCTCGGGATATGGTATATGCACTGTTCATCACGGTAATGGGGTCTATACACTATCCAGAGGATTACATACATGTATGATATCCTAATGAAAAGGTTTACAGTTGAAAGCAGGGGTCATATTGAGTGGCTGATGTGTGAAAGTGTAGCCTTAATGGGGAAATGTGAAGCATTTATAATGCATGTGATTATCTGAATGACAGTACACTCTCACTACACTCTCACAGTAAATCTAGGAAGTGTGAAAGAATTTGGGGCAAAATCAGATCACCTACCTTTATCTTAAAACTAATTGAAATGTGACGAAAGCTATCTAGGAACAAGCTGTACAAGCTATAGTAAAAAAGTCTTCAAACCAATCTGATTGAATACAGTTTATTGTGCTATCCAACAACTTTAATATTGGAAAGGTCTAGTGGTATATCTATATGAAGAGGTATACAACTTTGGAATTTTTAATTAAATCTGAACAGAATAACTGTGACATGTTCCTTTTGTTTGAGTGGGTAAAATATAGTCTACACTTTAGAAAACAATATTTGTGATGATGCACTCAAGAAAAATGCGCCTGAAGCCAAAAATACCACATTTTTAGTTTCTACTTGATTGCATTGGTAATTTGCAATGCAACATCTGGCAAAAAAAACCCAATAAGAGTGGACGATTAATTCCAAATAAATGAGCATATGAAGGGTTTTCAAAACAATAAAGAACAAATGAAATTCTATTATTGGTGTGGTTATATCTCAAAATCAACATTTGTGACTTCTGGCTCATTTTGCTTGATAACATCACATTTTATGATTATACTGAACTTACCGGGAAGCTTTGGTCTCAGATGATATTGAAACGGTATTCTATATGTGCCTCTCTTTAATCTTTCTAGTTACATTATAATAGGATAAAACAAAAAAGATTAGTCTACAATGATGATGTCCTAACAAATGAAATGGTTAAATGTTTTTACAATGTTTAGTTTGTGTGTGGTGCGTGATTCATAGAATTACATCATTTACACCATGGGCACAGGTGTCTCCACACACAATCCTGTAAAATGACCAACTTTGGTTTTTCAGCACCTTTTTGACAATCTATGTCAAATATTGTGATCCCCACAGATCAACCCTCATGACTATGGGTGGATCAATTGTCATAGATTATCAATCTTAACAAAGAATGAAAGAAATAATGAAGGTATTTGATTAAAATTATGCAATTAGAGAAATTGCTCCTCTCTCAAATGTTCAACCTAAATCAAATCAAATCCTATACACAGTGAAAAGATGTGATTGTCTATAGTCTTTATAATTGAAGTAGCCCTGCTTAAAATACCGAATGCCTTATTACATACCAACCAGTCGCAGGTTGTGGCGATCTTAGGTCGCTTGAGTGGACTATGTAATACAAATCGCTCACAGCAACTTGACAGATCGAGGCGACCAGTCGCACATGAGTTGGATTACCTGGTGCGACCTGTCCCAACTTTAGGAAAGTTGTCTGAGGTCGCCGCTGACTTGACTGCATTCGATTTAACAGCAAATGATGTAAATTAAGTCATTGGAAGGAACCCGGATCGCAAAGTGACTTTGGTATGTTATCAGCATTCATTTCAATTCAAGCAAATGTTCCTTTTAACTTTTTAAGCATTTTAAATTTCAAAGCAACAAGCTATACTTCATCCAACCTGAAGTACAGACATGACATCAGTGCTTATTCCGGTTAAAAATGCATTGTTTTATGCACCGACCCTGGAGTTTATTTGATTATGCAAGTTCAAAAAACAGACACCATTCTGACATGCAGTACTCACTGGAATATATATGCTTTTGATATCACATTCATTCTTCAGATGGGATGAGGCATAGTATGGGAAAGCAACGGAAAGGCATGAAAATACCAATCCCCATTATACGGGCAAACAGACTTCACAAGATGGGTTGGTCGGGTATTTTTTGTGTTGTTTCCCCACATTTTGGGGAAATCTAAGACATTTTCAGCAATTTACGAATTTAATTTGTTTTCAAAAAGATTTTCATTTTATTATTGATTTTTTTTTTTTTTTTTCCAAAAAATTTCAAATATTTTCCAAAAAGTTTCCTTTATTCCCATCGCCTTAGACCAGGCTTTCTCAACTAGATTTACTGATGCTCCACATTTTAGTAACCAACTTGTTGAAGCTCCACTTGGGGTCCAGGGGCGAAGCCATGGCAGACTGAAGCTCCTGGGTTTTTTATAATTAAAAAAAAAAATTAACCACTCTCTCACGCCACTAAGGATGCCGCTAGGCCCCACAAGTAGCGCGAGCGCTGCCAGTTGAGAAAGCCTGCCTTAGACCATCACTCCTGGATAAATATCCTGTATACATACCATCATTTATAATAACCTGCATGGGATATTCCATAATCTTATCACTACTAGGGTTAGCTAGGAATTCATTGCAATCATTTTCATCCATCCTCTCCTCTTCATCTTGTGGTGGTACATATTGGCCTACAAATATAATAAATTGTAACAGAAATAACAAACTGACAGGTAAGGTCAAGAAGAAGAAAACATCTGCTATATCATAACAAATCCTATTCACATTGAAAAGAAGTGATTATCTAAACAAAGTCTCTATAATTTGTATACATAAGTATGTGGAGTTACTTTTGCTACATAACTCTACGCGATGAGCCCAATTTTGGGTGGTTTTTATGTCTTCTTTTTTATTGGTTGTCTGTAAAAATTGAAAACATATTGGCTTTGAAGGGGATGGGAAGTGAGCCAAAAACACAATAAAGAAATTATAAAGAATCTGCATTTTCTATTTAATTTGTTTTTAAAAATTGCATATCGCATAGCTATTTTCCCAAATGTATCTGAGACGGAACATTCTTTTGTGTGTGTGTATAATACACAGTCAGTATATATTTGGATACAATAATTAGATTAATTGTAATAATAATATTATTATGACCCACAACAAATTCAATCCAAAGGGGGGCACTACAATAAATTAGAGACAAGAACCCTTTTAAACATGGCTCTTAAAAAAATAATTAACCCCATTTACTAATATCACTGAAAACCCCACACTTTTTGGAATTGGCAAAAAAACCTTTTATTTCTATAGAAAAGGTTACCCCCCCCCAAAAAAAATGCCCAAAGACTGCTATTTCAGAAATTTATTTTAAAAATTATGCAAATATGTCATCCAAAATGTTCGATCATTAAGAATTTGGCCAGGTTTCACAAATTGATCTCTATTTTTCTCTACCTAATCATTTAGTGTCAGTGGCGTAACTAGACTTTTTCATTTGGGGGGGCAAGAAGGGGCAGTGACTTGAAATGGGGGGGCTCCTAAGATTTTGTGAGTAAAGAGATGCGCGCATAGCACGCGAAATTTTTTGACTTTACAGCTATTTTTTGGACAATTGAGCTACATTTTGGCTCTAAACAAGCTTGTACCAAAGAATATTTTATTTTGGGAAGACATATGCGCGTGTAGCGCGCACATTTTTTTCATATGTGTACTTTTGACCATAATAATTCCATGATTCCTTTCGTCAAATGAACCGACAGTGCCAATCTCAACCGACACGATGTCATTATTGGGGGGATTTGGTGTGTACTTTGTTTGTAAATTTCATTTACAGCCGTACTTGGGGCAAGCGGGGGGGCAAGGGTTCCAAGTGGGGGGGGCTCCCGCCCCCCCTGCCCCCCGCTGGTTACGCCACTTTTTAGTGTAAGTGGGCTTTTCATGGAATACCTACATCTTTCCGTCCCTGAAATCCTAAGTTGTAACTTTTCAATCTTATCTGGGTCTTCAACCTTCAGGTAAATAATGCTGAAAAGAAAAGAATTTTAAATTAAACAAAATCAAATTTCATACAGCAATACTCAGTATGACAAATTCATTTTAAATTAAAATGATTATACCCACAAATACAAGAGATCTTTACTGTCTGTCATAAGTCTCATTCAGTGTAAAACAATAGTATGTCAACCAAACTTGTAATGTTGTTACAAGAGTAACTAAAATGTCAAATTGTAGATTTAAACTATCCATATATATATATACGACAATACCATACTATAATCAAAACAAATAATTGTCGATCATAGCGTCATTATCCGAGCTCTAAATGATGACGCTATGATCGACAATTATTTGTTTTGATTGTAACAGATATCGGTGTAATTCTGTTATACCCTCCACAGAGGTATTCATAGTGCATGATTTTTAAGAACGACGCATACTACCGATGTTGGTGTGTAGGGTATAACAGAATTATGCCCAGATATCTATCATATCTTCGATATATACTTACTTACCCATAAATCATATCCCCTGCATGATACTCTCCTTTATGTGTCCGCACAGCTATCTCATTCATGATTATGTTTGCGTAAAACCCCTCAGTCCAAGTATCAGTTTCTAATTGGCACTCACATTTTCCAAGAAGGAAGCGTGACGTTCATTGGTGATTCTGTGTTCAAGAAATGTGAATCAAATGAAAGCAAAACAAACTGTTCAGAATTGATTCATTATTTTTTGTATAGCATAAATACCCCAATTTGCTTCGAATTGATATAAATCAACAAACTTGTTTCCTGTCTGTATTACACAGTAGACATTCATGTATGTCATGTTACATTAATTGCAAGTAATCCTATTAAATTATTTCCTGCATTGGTATATATATAGAGAGACAAAATAAATAGTCACAGACCGTTCAGTATCATTATGGACAGCTGCCAGTTCCTGTCATATACCGTAATATCCTATGATATACAATTATTGCATAAGACAACTAATGCTAACCGCATAACAAGGTCAACGGAATACAGATTTTCCTCCGATATATTTAAATGATCCTTATTGAATAGTATTTTTCTATCCAACAAGTTGCAAAATAAAGTAAGTGAGTGATTAGCAATGATTTATAAGTGATTATCCAATTAAAAATCAACATTCAAACTACTATATTTCCATTTCAAGTTGTAAGATCCAAACACATTGTGAGTCACAAAATTATTCCACTGATGATTACTACATTGAGGGCACATGTGATATTTATTGACCTAGGATACAATATGTCAAAGTGTGTCATATATCCTAAATTGACTCTGTGGATTGAATGCTAAGTGAAACAGTAGGCCTACTGTAATGCACATCTACTTAATAATTTGTGATTAATGTCTGACATCTTAAAAACAACAAATCAATTTAAAGGGGTACGCAGTAGCATTGAAGAATTTTGTTATTTACATGAAATTTACTTCAGAATTCAAGATGAGCATTACCGTACTAATGGTCCTTTTTGCTGTTGCCACTCACAAAAACACAGCAAAGCCTGAATATTATGGAACATTATTGCAATTTATTGAAACTTTTTAATTTTTTTATTAAAATGTACTCTATTTAAAGCTGTATGTTCCGATCACTTTTTTTTTACTATGATTTTTTTTTCACAGCATGATATTTTTATATCAGAAGAATCCCCCATATTTTTCTCATTACCGGTATGTCTGTAAAATCTTAGGGGCCAGAAATGTTCCATTTAGAAATTATAGGCTAACATGTGGTGAATTACTGCCAAGGTGTTAACCAACAGCCAGTTTGTGTAGTACTCAATGGGCAAAATTCTTGTGACCTTGTGCTTCTAAAATTAGAATCATTGGAGTTATGCAACTCAAACTTTGGAATGTGACCATTTTAAGGATGACCTTTCATGTAAAATAGAAAACATCAAGTTGAAAATCGGGCCAGCAATCAGAACATCTACCTTTAATATTGTTTGTTTCATTTGATGCAGATTAAGACTATGTAATGATGTAATGATGTAAGTATATACATTGTAGATTTTGAGAAATGCAAATGATCCAATAATGTAGTATGCTAGTTTTATTAGAGGAGTAATAAGGATGAATAGTTGTTAACTACTTTTCCCCACTAAATAAACCCATAGGTCATGTAACTAGATTCACTCAAACTCACCTGAGGGTAACATGCATGGGAAGTGTAAGGTTTTAATATGGTGGAATTGCAATCCCTATCAGGAAGTGCAGTCAGGATTCATTCTCTGTCTACAAGCTGATACTAAGATGAATAATACAATAGCAAGATCCTGTGCTTGGAATTAGTGGCCATTTTGGAGGGACCACTAAACTCCATTGTCTCCTGGCTAAAAAATGCATGTATTTGTTTTCAAGTAATCTTAGCATTTCAAGAAAGGATAATAAATTGGAGATAATTCACCAGGTTGCATGGAATGAGGAGTGTCTCAGGTCTGAACCGGGTTGCAACAAACACATTGGCCCGTATTCTCGTACTTAGTTAAACACGGTTTTAAGCTAACTTTAGACACAGCGTCTAACTAAACGCGATTCTCGTACATTTGTTTTACTTAAACACGCGTCTAACTCGCCGAAATGTGTCTAATGGGTATGGGGGTAGTTTAGTGCGCGTTTAACTAAACTCATGCACCAACTGTATGCCTTGAATGATCACTCAACCGGAGTGCGGATCGTGTAGTCTTTAAAAGTACCGTGTATTTAAGGCATTTGGTCGATATCTATTGTAACCCATTAGGGCCACAATGAAATAAATACCTGTATACAATAAACACAGGACCATTCTGGGAATGCGATTTGCAGAGTTTAAAATCGTGTTTTGTTAAAGACGTCGTTTAAAGGATAAACTCACGTTTAAGTTAGACACGAGTTTAGTTAAACACAGTTTTAAGCTAAAACCGTGATTAGTACGAGAATACGGCCCTATGTGTTCCCTCTAAAATGGCAGCCGATCGCCGGCACAGGATCCCTCTATATTGAGAAGCTTTAATCCTCATTCTCAGTTTAAAGTATTGCAGTTCAGATTTAAAAAACGAATGTTTAATAATAAATTCTTGGTGTGTATTATGTTACTGTAGGCAAACTAAATCATTCAGATAGAGCTAGTAGACTAAAGCAATATGGTAATATAACTTTCTCTTTTCTCTCTGTCATCCAACACAACTGAGTCACCCAGAGTTGCATAATACTTGTTGGGTTTGGTGTGCATATATTTTGTCTGAAGGGAATCTGAATCAGAGTATAGTTTAGGTGTGTTTGAAAATAGTAATTTTAAAATGGAGATTTAGTAATCATTTATAATAATGCATTTAGAGACCTAAAGGTATTGTTTTCTGTTAGTATTAATATTAGGCTATAATTATAATAATGATGAAAATAATAAATTACATTTATACCGCACCTTTGTAAAGTGCAAATATGAAAAATACAACAAAAAGAAATGCAATACCAAAAAGGAAAACTATCAAGGAAAAAGATAATCCTTGAGCTTGGACTTCAAAATTGTTCATACTGGTGGCATTTCTAATAGATACAGGCAATCTAATCTATTCCACATACTTGGAGCCACTACTAAAAAGACTCTGTCCCCAGCAGACTTTTTTTTGTAACAGGATGCTCTCTGGAGGCATTTCTAAGCTATAAATGTATTATAGCATACTGGCTTAGAAACGCCTCCAGAGATGGCATCCACTATTCCAAATGTCTTCCCTCGGAACCATAATTAAGCATGCCCTGATCCACCCGATGTTAAGGTAGCTAACTCGGATATATCTCACCCTCTCAGAAAAATAGAAACAGCATCAAAAGGGTTTAACAATTTTGTTCTAACTGAAGGAAATGGAAAGATAAGGCTTTGGTTAACCTTTTCAATTTCGGTTTAAGTGCAATTGCAATATTTCTTATGTATTTCTTTATTTTTTGAAAATCCCCTAAATTTTTGGACATTTGAATATTTTTAGCCAAATAGAAAACTGCTATGGGTCTGTCACTCTGGGGGATAGTTAATAAACATATGACCTAAATTCTCTCGCCAGATTTTGTGAATTTAAAGTGTTTACTTTTTGAGAAAATGATATTTTTAGGGATTTTTTAAAGGTAGATGACCCGATTTTCAACTTGAAGTTTTCTATTCTACATGAAAGGTCATCCTTCAAAAAGTCGTGTTCCAAAGTTTGAGTTGCATAGCTCTAATGGTTCTTATTTTAGACGCACAAGATGCCGTGAACTGTACCCATTGAGTAGTACACAAACTATATCGGTGGTTACCACCATTCGCGGTAATTCAACGTTATTTCATCGATTTCTCCGTAATTATACCGATTTAGGCAGTCAAATTTCAGTATGATGATGAGAAAAATACGAGCTTTCATATGATATGAAAATCTCCGTATGTTTGAAATAATTCTGTGTTACGAAAATGTGATCGGGTCATCTACCTTTAAATGGAAAAGTTCAAATTGAAATTCCCTCCTTCCCTAATATTTGTCTGCCCCAAAAAAACCAAAATTCATTTCAGTTATAAAAATTAGACAAAACTGACCATTTTAGCATGACATTAGGTTAAACTAGACAAAATTTGACAATTTTAGCATAAAACAGCCAAATTAGTTAGAATTAGATCAAATTTGACAATTTTAGCGTAAGATTGCAACAAATTTGCACGCTTTGTGCGCATCTTCTTTTCTTCATGCACCCCTAAAAATGTCTTGCCCCCTTCCCAACCCCCCCCCCCCCCCCCCAACAAAATAAAATGCTGGCGCCGCCACTGGCTATGGATTTTTAAAGTTACTCCCTGGAGTGAAAGATTTGCTGTTGGAGTGAATGGTGGGCAATCCGGTATTTTAGGGGGATAAATTGATTTGACTGAATAAACTGAATATATGATGTTATTTGACTATTGACGAATATACAGTCAATTCATGAAGTATACGGTTTATTCCGTCAAATCAATTTATCCCCCTAAAATACACTATTAGTATTACGGTATACAGCAAGCATGTGCAACCTTTTCTACCACCCGGGCTTCATTGTGATTTTGAGATCCATTCACGGGCCCAGTGATTGTCAAACATTCCAAACACATCCGGATACCCGCTTTTCTCTTCGCCATTTTAACCAGGGATTTTAACACGCAATCACAAGCTTGTTCCGGTGAAAGGAATGTGTGCACAGTGTGCGAAAATGTTCAACTTTACACTTATTTTTGCTATGATTGAGGTACATTTCTGCCTTAAAGGGGAATTGAGGGATGTATCGATATATAATAAATGAGCAAATAACGTAAAGATAATCATCAACATAGCCCAAATAAAATGTCTTACAATTCCGACATCGCCTTATGCCAAAATAAGCAAATAACGGCACTTCCGGGTTGAGATTTGCCGCGAAAGTCCGTGAGTAAAACGATGCAAACTTCCGAATTCAGCACCTGAGTTTCAATATAAACTAAGAAAATCATGAAATTTTATATGATAAACGGCGAATGTTGGTAAACTGTTATAGATGGTAGTTAGTATACGCCTCGCCTACTTTGATGCAAAAAAACTGATTTCCAGGATAATTGAGGGCGCAGTCCCATATGTATCTCTCAATGCTCCTTTAAACAAGTTTCTACCAACAAAAAAATCCATTTGGGGTAGGCCTACACATGCGCTCGTAGTGCGCGAAACAATTAGGTCTGTGCACTTTTGACCATCATGATGATACATGTAATTCTATGATTCCTCTTGTCAAATGAACCGACCTGAGATGATTATAACTAGTTAGTTTTAGTTATAATCGTCTCAGGAACCGACAGTGCCAATCTCAACCAACACGACGGTCAATATTGGGGGAATTTGCCCCCTCTGTCTGGCTACGCCACTGCGTCACAAGGCCAAGGGAGCTACACCACTAAATCAATTCGCCTTCGCCATTAGTGTAACCTAACCCAGCGGGCACACAACCGTATTTCAACGTTGAATCAACGTTGAATCAACGTGGCAACGTTATATCAACGTTGATTCAACGTTGATATGGTTGTGCGCCCGCTGGGAAGGGAGTTCCGCTTAAAACGGGTTGTATCTCAAACAATTTTAACGGTATCTTGTCAAAAACAATATAATAAAAACAAATTTCTCAGCACTCCATAGATAGTACACACCCCAGCTTCATTCATTTTCATCGTGTAAGTTTGATGAGTGACAGAGTGAGCATGCCGAATTCAACAGCTTATGAACTGCGACCGATGCTTACCACTGCAATTTACAAACAACAAAAAAGTCTTTTTCTTAGGCTTGCCAATTTCCTTAGACAATGTAACTGCGATTATCGGCTAATGCTGTAGCTGGTTGGTAAGTTGCTGCGCAAATCAGTACATTTATACACAAAATAGACCAGGGAAATCCCCAGTTGGAACGGACAAAATGATTTCCGGTCTGTGGTCAGCTGTGGTTGGGAATTACTTCCGGAAATCCCCGCGAGGCTAATAACAGCTCGTGGTCTCAAGAAGCCACTAGGGGGCACACCACTAAATACGTCCCCATTGAAATACATGCGTTCGGCCCTTTTTCAAGACCGTATTTTTACCCCACGTGAATGTATTAGATATGTGTTGAATTTTATTTTAAACTTGATTTTTCTTGACCCATCTAGATGAAATTTTTCGCTACGGGCACCTAAACAGCGCCCTCACCATTTTAAACCGATATTTTCGCTTCCTCACCGGTCCCGCGGTTCCGGCAACGATATCCTTCCGCAGCCTAGGCTCCCGTGCGTATTCGATTCCGACAATTTTTGACCACATTAGCAATGCTGAGGTTCTATTCTAACTTTTTCATAACAAATAAGCAAGATTTACTTCTATTTGCTTCCCCTGGGACGATGATCAAATTGATATAGGTACTATTTCTCCCGGGGGGCCTTGCTTGCTTAATTCGAGTTGTGTTCTCGATCTACAATGGCTCTCCACACCTTCCTGTCCTGCATTGCTGTCTGTAAGTCTCCGACATCCAAACCAGTGTCCTGTTTTAGCACATCGATGTAAGTTAGGGCAGGTCTTCCAGGTTTTCTTCTCCCATGCTTTGGTATCCAATGAACCAGCTTTGACACACATTCTTGACTCCTAAAGCAGTGGCCTGAGAATCTTGTCCTTCTCTCCCTGATCTTTTGGGTGATTTTGGGGAGGTCTCCATACAGCTCTGTGTTAGTTGTATGTTGCTTCCAGTGAATGTTGAGGACAGCCCTCAGCATACGAGTATAACAGCCGTCAAGTTGCTTTGCTAGCTTAGGGGTGGTGGTCCATGCCTCGCAGCCATAGTAACACAGATTCAACAGTTGCGGCAAACAGGCGAAGTTTGAATTTTCTTGGTAGGGTGGATTTCCAGATCTTGTTCAGCTTCCCACAGGCTCTCCAAGCTGCTGCCTTGCGTTGCTTGATATCTGTTTCAGTGCTTGACATCCAGGCACCTAGGTATTTGAAATCGTTTACTTCATCTAGTTTGGTTCCATCATTTGTTCTGATTTCCACCGCATTTGTTTGGTTGTATGCCATGAGCTTTGTCTTCTTTGCATTCATAGACAAGCCAACTTTAGCCACTGATGTCTCGACCCTCTGAAGCAGATCTTGTGCCTGGTGTAGTTCTTCAGACAGCAGGGCAATATCGTCTGCAAAGTCAAAGTCTGTCACTGCTACAGGTCCAATCCTTCTGCTTTTTCGCTTTTCAAGGTGGAATCCAAGCTCTTCTTCCTTTCCTGTTATAGCCATTCTCAGGGCGAAGTCTAGTACAATAACAAACAGATATGGGGCAAGGGTGTCACCCTGAAGTACACCAGCTAAGATTTCGAACAGATCTGTTTCTCCATCTGGAGAAATCACTTTAGCCATAGTTCCCTTGTACATGTCTCCAACAGCATCGACGATCTGTCCTGGTATGCCATAAGCGTGCAGAATTCTTAGCATTTTGCCACGATGGATGGTATCAAAGGCCTTCCTGAAGTCTATGTATGTTATTATTGCTTGTAGGTTATTAGCTTTCACCCCTTCAATCAGCCTTCTCAGTGCCAGTATATGCCCTATAGTAGTTCTTCCTACCCTGAAGCCATTTTGGTTTGTTCTTAGATGTTTATCCAGCTCAGGACGAATTCTATTTAGGATCATCCGGTTATAGGTTTTCGCTACGATAGAGCTAAGACTTATGCCACGATAGTTGCCGCCCAGGCTGAGGTCTCCTGACTTTGGAATGGGCACAATGTTGAGGATGGACCATTGGCTCGGCTTCTCTCTGTTTGTAATTGCATCATTGCAGAAACCCAGCACAATATCATCTAGATCACATCTTTTTAATACTTCTGGCGGTATATTGTCCTCTCCACAGGTCTTCCCTTCTACCAGTGACTTCTTAGCCTTGTCATATTCATCTTGGTCAAAAGGCCCTATTCTGATATCAAGATCTACAAAGATTGGTGTTATTTCTTCATCCTCTTCACATATATCAGGTGGCTTTCCCAGTAGGTTCTGAAAGTGGTTGAACCAATTGGTGACCCTTTCCTTTTGCGTGTCTCCTTTCAGCTGACCTTTAGTTGATGCCTTTCTGCCTGTGATTTCATTGATTAGTTTCCAACTTAAGCCATGCTTCGAGTTGATATGTGCAGTCTCTACTTCCTGAATCTTGCCATTCAAATGCTCTGACATAACTAGGTTGTAGGTGTCCTCTAGTTTCTTTTTTGCAGACTTGTGACCCTCTCTTCTATCATCAGTGGTGTTGTTCTGGTACTTATCATATGCATCCCTGATGTTATCCCTTGCCTTTATGACCCTAGTATCACTTGAGAAGCTTGTCTTATGGGCTCTTTTCATAACTGGTACAACCATTTCTGCTGCTTCCTTGTTGGCCTTTATGAATCGCTCATACTGGCCCGGGGGGCCAGTCAAACATAATGGTGTACACATGCGTGACCAAACTTTTTCCAGACACCCCCTAAACAAGTTTTACCCTGCAAGCAAAATTACCCCCTAAACAAGTTTTTAGCGCGCTTTCCTTGCAAATTTTGACCCCTAAACAAGTTCTTGCCAGAATATGACCCTAAACAAGTTTTGTCTATTTATTTCGCTACAAAACGACGGTCTGGGGGACGGTCTTTGCTATCTCGGTTGCTATGGCGATTATGACGCTGTAGGAACGAGTGACACACATGCGTTCTCAAATTGGAAATGAGACGCTCAAAAGAAAGCGCAAAAACGGGAATAACATTCTTCTGGGAACAGGGAACAAAACAAGTTACCCTAAATACGTTCTTGAATATCAGCGTGTTTGATACCCTTAACGTGTCACTCGCGTGACGCGTCCAACACTGAAAAAACACCCTTTTTCTTGAATATCAGCGTTTTTGATACCCTTAACGCGTCACGCGCGTGACGCGTCCAACACTGAAAAACACCCCTTTTTCCGCGTTTTTTTGGTCACGCATGTGTACACTATTATGTTTGACTGGCCCCCCGGGCTATTTCTCCGAACCATACACCAAACACGCAAGGATTTAGTGTAGTGCCCCCACTACACCAAATCATGGACTTATTAAAATAATCAACATCTGAGTATGGGGGAGGGGGTCATACAAAATTGCTGTCGTTTATGGGGCCATAAATCGGGTCGATTGGAAGTTTTGCACGAGATAAAAACCGAACATTTTTCGCCATCAATTGAGGGGAAGACGGGGGTAGCTTGGGCGCCGCGTCCCTATATCCTATAGATGGTGTGCATCCGGTGACGTAGTGCCCGGCGGTTTGCGTGCGCACCTACAGGGAATGTGCTTTAATTCACACTTGATTGATCATTACTTACCATGCTTACGGTGTAAGTGCATAGTCATGGTATGCATCCCTAAGCACAATGAGAGACCAGGTACTAAATCTGGTTGCCCGGCGGTTTGCGTGCGCACCAGGGCATGTGCTTTTAAAATTGGCGCTCAGTGATGTGTGTTTTGCTTTCATATAGTATGATGAATGCAGTAGTCATGGACTAGTACCTCTAGCATGTCTTTAGACCAGGCGTTAATCAATTTGTAAACACTACTGATGTATTAAAACAACGGTCACCTCATCTATTTATGACCACTATTTTTTAAGATTTGAACATCCTCGCAGGGACAGGGGGAGTATATTTGTGCCCCTCACAATTGGAAACTTTTTCAATTGTTGAACCCATTTGGTGCGATTTGCGATCAGGTGTAGGCCTAGGCCTAGGCTAGGGGGGCTGGGGTACCGCGCCATTTTGCAATATTTTGCGAAATCGATCGTGGTTATCACGTGATACGTATCGTGGAAAAATAATTTACACTGTTTTAACGAAATGCACTGTGGGATTGTGTTACCAGCCTAAAATCATAGAGGTCGCAAACCCGTCGCAAACTTGCTTATAATTGAGCCTAGCTATAACAAGCTAAAAGTGACATCTCTGAATGTATTACCAAAGTGTGCAAAGGAGAAATTGTTGGACACACTGGTAAAATGGTTTTACAACAAGTTTTGCTATCATATTATCAAACTGAACTCAAGTTAAATCACTCTATTTATCGAGCAATAATATAATTGTTTACGCATTTAATAATTGTTTAGATACAAAGTTAAATAAATCAAGGATACATTTATGATAGATAAATAAATAAAAAGAAAACTATAAACGCATGGGCGGCATTTATAATTGATAAAAATTGACATTAAAATGATGTTACATTAATCTACCATCAAGTTTAAAAAATAGAAAAATAAATTGAATATTCGAACCCGTGATTTCCGATTGCCAACGACATGGCCAACCTACACACGCCACAGAGATCCACGATTGTAATTGTGATAGTTTTATTATTTAACCATGTTCATTTATTTATAACGAACGGATTTTTATTGTGCCATTTTTGCCAAATGTGTGTGTTGCTCTCGCACAAAATGTGTTTGTAATTTGATTATAATCCTTATTTTTAAAAGAACGGTAATTTTTTTTGACATTTTCGAGAGAAAAAAATGGCGTAACTGATACGGTGAACGCCAGCAGTGTGGTGTCCGCGTGGGCAAGCATACAGATGATGCTAAGCAAATCCAGCATATAAAACAAAAGTGCTCCTAATGGGGCTCGAACCCACAACCTTTCGCTCCTCATGTCGACTTTCTATCCACTACACTAACCGTGCTAATTGGAAAAATTCATCGCAAATAATTTATTTATATCATGGGTCATGGGTTAATGCACTGTGTTAAATTCTACAATCCCGGCCGCCACTCTGTTCAAAGGCACAAAAAAGTGGACTTATTTTATGCTTTTTTTGCAATTCTGGGGTGTGTGGATCGTGTTTTTTTATCAAATTGGTTAGATATCCGTCCATTTTAGAACATCTGAAATTTAAAGTGCACCCACACACCCGGGAAAGTATGCTGCCAAGGGCATATATTTTGCACGTAAATCCAATACAAAAGTTCAGAAAATCGACCAAAATATGACGTCATGACCATTGCTTCGGGACAAAATGGCGCGGTACCCCACCCCCCCCCTTAGGCCTAGGCCTAATACTTTAGACCAATATTTTATTGAAAAGCCACCTCTTCTTTTCCAATCAATAGCGTAGCAGTCAAAAAAATTCGCACGTCAAATTTTTTCGCACGGACACACAATTTCGCAGTCCAAAAAGCACTGTAGTCAATGTTTTATGAGTAGTTTTACTATCATTGATATTTGAAACTAAGAAAAACGCAATTTTTACCTTTAAAAAAAAATCAAAGGGGGGGGGGGGCGTTCGCAACCGTCGCCCCCACCCCCCATCTGACGGGCCTGTGTGTACATGTCCTCAACTTCCTCAGACGTAACTTCCATCACTCATCCACTATAAAGGAAAAGCTCTTAATGTCTCTGCCATTGAAAAGGTGCAACGTCGAGCTGCACGCTTCGTCACCAATACCTATGGGTGGGACACCAGTGTTACAAAACTACTCAACCTACTTAAATGGGGTTCCCGTAAAGATAGAAGGGAAGCTCACTGCCTGACCTGCCTCTTCAAAATGATTAATGGACAACTTGACATTGACTACAAATCCTACACCAACCCTCACCTGCCAACCCTTAGCCAGATAGATGTAGACGAGGACACCCTGACCAATTTGAAATCCGCCACTCCAAATCAGACGTTCACGCCAATTCATATTTTCCAATGACCAGTGTTGACATGGAACAATCTAC